>JAVIWB010000508.1:0-15694 GCA_031893035.1 Dermolepida albohirtum | reverse complement strand
TCTGGTTTGAAGCAGCGTAACAGTCGTGTCACAATCTATAAGTACACACCTAAAAAACAATCACTTTTGAAAGTCAGTTTCCGACTAACGCTACATGTGAGCTCTGCCTGATGGCGTTCTAAGGTCGCTAATAACTTCGGAACGAGAAGAGATACAATGTTCTGGTTTGAAGCAGCGTAACAGTCGTGTCACAATCTATAAGTACACACCTAAAAAACAATCACTTTTGAAAGTCAGTTTCCGACTAACGCTACATGTGAGCTCTGCCTGATGGCGTTCTAAGGTGCCTAATAACTTCGGAACGAGAAGAGATACAATGTTCTGGTTTGAAGCAGCGTAACAGTCGTGTCACAATCTATAAGTACACACCTAAAAAACAATCACTTTTGAAAGTCAGTTTCCGACTAACGCTACATGTGAGCTCTGCCTGATGGCGTTCTAAGGTCGCTAATAACTTCGGAACGAGAAGAGATACAATGTTCTGGTTTGAAGCAGCGTAACAGTCGTGTCACAATCTATAAGTACACACCTAAAAAACAATCACTTTTGAAAGTCAGTTTCCGACTAACGCTACATGTGAGCTCTGCCTGATGGCGTTCTAAGGTCGCTAATAACTTCGGAACGAGAAGAGATACAATGTTCTGGTTTGAAGCAGCGTAACAGTCGTGTCACAATCTATAAGTACACACCTAAAAAACAATCACTTTTGAAAGTCAGTTTCCGACTAACGCTACATGTGAGCTCTGCCTGATGGCGTTCTAAGGTCGCTAATAACTTCGGAACGAGAAGAGATACAATGTTCTGGTTTGAAGCAGCGTAACAGTCGTGTCACAATCTATAAGAACACACCTAAAAAACAATCACTTTTGAAAGTCAGTTTCCGACTAACGCTACATGTGAGCTCTGCCTGATGGCGTTCTAAGGTCGCTAATAACTTCGGAACGAGAAGAGATACAATGTTCTGGTTTGAAGCAGCGTAACAGTCGTGTCACAATCTATAAGTACACACCTAAAAAACAATCACTTTTGAAAGTCAGTTTCCGACTAACGCTACATGTGAGCTCTGCCTGATGGCGTTCTAAGGTCGCTAATAACTTCGGAACGAGAAGAGATACAATGTTCTGGTTTGAAGCAGCGTAACAGTCGTGTCACAATCTATAAGTACACACCTAAAAAACAATCACTTTTGAAAGTCAGTTTCCGACTAACGCTACATGTGAGCTCTGTCTGATGGCGTTCTAAGGTCGCTAATAACTTCGGAACGAGAAGAGATACAATGTTCTGGTTTGAAGCAGCGTAACAGTCGTGTCACAATCTATAAGAACACACCTAAAAAACAATCACTTTTGAAAGTCAGTTTCCGACTAACGCTACATGTGAGCTCTGCCTGATGGCGTTCTAAGGTCGCTAATAACTTCGGAACGAGAAGAGATACAATGTTCTGGTTTGAAGCAGCGTAACAGTCGTGTCACAATCTATAAGTACACACCTAAAAAACAATCACTTTTGAAAGTCAGTTTCCGACTAACGCTACATGTGAGCTCTGCCTGATGGCGTTCTAAGGTCGCTAATAACTTCGGAACGAGAAGAGATACAATGTTCTGGTTTGAAGCAGCGTAACAGTCGTGTCACAATCTATAACTACGGAACGAAGAGATACAATGTTCTGGTTTGAAGCAGCGTAACAGTCGTGTAACAGACGTGTCACAATCTATAAGTACACACCTAAAAAACAATCACTTTTGAAAGTCAGTTTCCGACTAACGCTACATGTGAGCTCTGCCTGATGGCGTTCTAAGGTCGCTAATAACTTCGGAACGAGAAGAGATACAATGTTCTGGTTTGAAGCAGCGTAACAGTCGTGTCACAATCTATAAGTACACACCTAAAAAACAATCACTTTTGAAAGTCAATTTCCGACTAACGCTACATGTGAGCTCTGCCTGATGGCGTTCTAAGGTCGCTAATAACTTCGGAACGAGAAGAGATACAATGTTCTGGTTTGAAGCAGCGTAACAGTCGTGTCACAATCTATAAGTACACACCTAAAAAACAATCACTTTTGAAAGTCAGTTTCCGACTAACGCTACATGTGAGCTCTGCCTGATGGCGTTCTAAGGTCGCTAATAACTTCGGAACGAGAAGAGATACAATGTTCTGGTTTGAAGCAGCGTAACAGTCGTGTCACAATCTATAAGCACACACCTAAAAAACAATCACTTTTGAAAGTCAGTTTCCGACTAACGCTACATGTGAGCTCTGCCTGATGGCGTTCTAAGGTCGCTAATAACTTCGGAACGAGAAGAGATACAATGTTCTGGTTTGAAGCAGCGTAACAGTCGTGTCACAATCTATAAGTACACACCTAAAAAACAATAACTTTTGAAAGTCAGTTTCCGACTAACGCTACATGTGAGCTCTGCCTGATGGCGTTCTAAGGTCGCTAATAACTTCGGAACGAGAAGAGATACAATGTTCTGGTTTGAAGCAGCGTAACAGTCGTGTCACAGTCTATAAGTACAAATCTATAAGTACACACCTAAAAAACAATCACTTTTGAAAGTCAGTTTCCGACTAACGCTACATGTGAGCTCTGTCTGATGGCGTTCTAAGGTCGCTAATAACTTCGGAACGAGAAGAGATACAATGTTCTGGTTTGAAGCAGCGTAACAGTCGTGTCACAATCTATAAGTACACACCTAAAAAACAATCACTTTTGAAAGTCAGTTTCCGACTAACGCTACATGTGAGCTCTGTCTGATGGCGTTCTAAGGTCGCTAATAACTTCGGAACGAGAAGAGATACAATGTTCTGGTTTGAAGCAGCGTAACAGTCGTGTCACAATCTATAAGTACACACCTAAAAAACAATCACTTTTGAAAGTCAGTTTCCGACTAACGCTACATGTGAGCTCTGTCTGATGGCGTTCTAAGGTCGCTAATAACTTCGGAACGAGAAGAGATACAATGTTCTGGTTTGAAGCAGCGTAACAGTCGTGTCACAATCTATAAGTACACACCTAAAAAACAATCACTTTTGAAAGTCAGTTTCCGACTAACGCTACATGTGAGCTCTGTCTGATGGCGTTCTAAGGTCGCTAATAACTTCGGAACGAGAAGAGATACAATGTTCTGGTTTGAAGCAGCGTAACAGTCGTGTCACAATCTATAAGTACACACCTAAAAAACAATCACTTTTGAAAGTCAGTTTCCGACTAACGCTACATGTGAGCTCTGTCTGATGGCGTTCTAAGGTCGCTAATAACTTCGGAACGAGAAGAGATACAATGTTCTGGTTTGAAGCAGCGTAACAGTCGTGTCACAATCTATAAGTACACACCTAAAAAACAATCACTTTTGAAAGTCAGTTTCCGACTAACGCTACATGTGAGCTCTGTCTGATGGCGTTCTAAGGTCGCTAATAACTTCGGAACGAGAAGAGATACAATGTTCTGGTTTGAAGCAGCGTAACAGTCGTGTCACAATCTATAAGTACACACCTAAAAAACAATCACTTTTGAAAGTCAGTTTCCGACTAACGCTACATGTGAGCTCTGTCTGATGGCGTTCTAAGGTCGCTAATAACTTCGGAACGAGAAGAGATACAATGTTCTGGTTTGAAGCAGCGTAACAGTCGTGTCACAATCTATAAGTACACACCTAAAAAACAATCACTTTTGAAAGTCAGTTTCCGACTAACGCTACATGTGAGCTCTGTCTGATGGCGTTCTAAGGTCGCTAATAACTTCGGAACGAGAAGAGATACAATGTTCTGGTTTGAAGCAGCGTAACAGTCGTGTCACAATCTATAAGTACACACCTAAAAAACAATCACTTTTGAAAGTCAGTTTCCGACTAACGCTACATGTGAGCTCTGTCTGATGGCGTTCTAAGGTCGCTAATAACTTCGGAACGAGAAGAGATACAATGTTCTGGTTTGAAGCAGCGTAACAGTCGTGTCACAATCTATAAGTACACACCTAAAAAACAATCACTTTTGAAAGTCAGTTTCCGACTAACGCTACATGTGAGCTCTGTCTGATGGCGTTCTAAGGTCGCTAATAACTTCGGAACGAGAAGAGATACAATGTTCTGGTTTGAAGCAGCGTAACAGTCGTGTCACAATCTATAAGTACACACCTAAAAAACAATCACTTTTGAAAGTCAGTTTCCGACTAACGCTACATGTGAGCTCTGTCTGATGGCGTTCTAAGGTCGCTAATAACTTCGGAACGAGAAGAGATACAATGTTCTGGTTTGAAGCAGCGTAACAGTCGTGTCACAATCTATAAGTACACACCTAAAAAACAATCACTTTTGAAAGTCAGTTTCCGACTAACGCTACATGTGAGCTCTGTCTGATGGCGTTCTAAGGTCGCTAATAACTTCGGAACGAGAAGAGATACAATGTTCTGGTTTGAAGCAGCGTAACAGTCGTGTCACAATCTATAAGTACACACCTAAAAAACAATCACTTTTGAAAGTCAGTTTCCGACTAACGCTACATGTGAGCTCTGTCTGATGGCGTTCTAAGGTCGCTAATAACTTCGGAACGAGAAGAGATACAATGTTCTGGTTTGAAGCAGCGTAACAGTCGTGTCACAATCTATAAGTACACACCTAAAAAACAATCACTTTTGAAAGTCAGTTTCCGACTAACGCTACATGTGAGCTCTGTCTGATGGCGTTCTAAGGTCGCTAATAACTTCGGAACGAGAAGAGATACAATGTTCTGGTTTGAAGCAGCGTAACAGTCGTGTCACAATCTATAAGTACACACCTAAAAAACAATCACTTTTGAAAGTCAGTTTCCGACTAACGCTACATGTGAGCTCTGTCTGATGGCGTTCTAAGGTCGCTAATAACTTCGGAACGAGAAGAGATACAATGTTCTGGTTTGAAGCAGCGTAACAGTCGTGTCACAATCTATAAGTACACACCTAAAAAACAATCACTTTTGAAAGTCAGTTTCCGACTAACGCTACATGTGAGCTCTGTCTGATGGCGTTCTAAGGTCGCTAATAACTTCGGAACGAGAAGAGATACAATGTTCTGGTTTGAAGCAGCGTAACAGTCGTGTCACAATCTATAAGTACACACCTAAAAAACAATCACTTTTGAAAGTCAGTTTCCGACTAACGCTACATGTGAGCTCTGTCTGATGGCGTTCTAAGGTCGCTAATAACTTCGGAACGAGAAGAGATACAATGTTCTGGTTTGAAGCAGCGTAACAGTCGTGTCACAATCTATAAGTACACACCTAAAAAACAATCACTTTTGAAAGTCAGTTTCCGACTAACGCTACATGTGAGCTCTGTCTGATGGCGTTCTAAGGTCGCTAATAACTTCGGAACGAGAAGAGATACAATGTTCTGGTTTGAAGCAGCGTAACAGTCGTGTCACAATCTATAAGTACACACCTAAAAAACAATCACTTTTGAAAGTCAGTTTCCGACTAACGCTACATGTGAGCTCTGTCTGATGGCGTTCTAAGGTCGCTAATAACTTCGGAACGAGAAGAGATACAATGTTCTGGTTTGAAGCAGCGTAACAGTCGTGTCACAATCTATAAGTACACACCTAAAAAACAATCACTTTTGAAAGTCAGTTTCCGACTAACGCTACATGTGAGCTCTGTCTGATGGCGTTCTAAGGTCGCTAATAACTTCGGAACGAGAAGAGATACAATGTTCTGGTTTGAAGCAGCGTAACAGTCGTGTCACAATCTATAAGTACACACCTAAAAAACAATCACTTTTGAAAGTCAGTTTCCGACTAACGCTACATGTGAGCTCTGTCTGATGGCGTTCTAAGGTCGCTAATAACTTCGGAACGAGAAGAGATACAATGTTCTGGTTTGAAGCAGCGTAACAGTCGTGTCACAATCTATAAGTACACACCTAAAAAACAATCACTTTTGAAAGTCAGTTTCCGACTAACGCTACATGTGAGCTCTGTCTGATGGCGTTCTAAGGTCGCTAATAACTTCGGAACGAGAAGAGATACAATGTTCTGGTTTGAAGCAGCGTAACAGTCGTGTCACAATCTATAAGTACACACCTAAAAAACAATCACTTTTGAAAGTCAGTTTCCGACTAACGCTACATGTGAGCTCTGTCTGATGGCGTTCTAAGGTCGCTAATAACTTCGGAACGAGAAGAGATACAATGTTCTGGTTTGAAGCAGCGTAACAGTCGTGTCACAATCTATAAGTACACACCTAAAAAACAATCACTTTTGAAAGTCAGTTTCCGACTAACGCTACATGTGAGCTCTGTCTGATGGCGTTCTAAGGTCGCTAATAACTTCGGAACGAGAAGAGATACAATGTTCTGGTTTGAAGCAGCGTAACAGTCGTGTCACAATCTATAAGTACACACCTAAAAAACAATCACTTTTGAAAGTCAGTTTCCGACTAACGCTACATGTGAGCTCTGCCTGATGGCGTTCTAAGGTCGCTAATAACTTCGGAACGAGAAGAGATACAATGTTCTGGTTTGAAGCAGCGTAACAGTCGTGTCACAATCTATAAGTACACACCTAAAAAACAATCACTTTTGAAAGTCAGTTTCCGACTAACGCTACATGTGAGCTCTGTCTGATGGCGTTCTAAGGTCGCTAATAACTTCGGAACGAGAAGAGATACAATGTTCTGGTTTGAAGCAGCGTAACAGTCGTGTCACAATCTATAAGTACACACCTAAAAAACAATCACTTTTGAAAGTCAGTTTCCGACTAACGCTACATGTGAGCTCTGTCTGATGGCGTTCTAAGGTCGCTAATAACTTCGGAACGAGAAGAGATACAATGTTCTGGTTTGAAGCAGCGTAACAGTCGTGTCACAATCTATAAGTACACACCTAAAAAACAATCACTTTTGAAAGTCAGTTTCCGACTAACGCTACATGTGAGCTCTGTCTGATGGCGTTCTAAGGTCGCTAATAACTTCGGAACGAGAAGAGATACAATGTTCTGGTTTGAAGCAGCGTAACAGTCGTGTCACAATCTATAAGTACACACCTAAAAAACAATCACTTTTGAAAGTCAGTTTCCGACTAACGCTACATGTGAGCTCTGTCTGATGGCGTTCTAAGGTCGCTAATAACTTCGGAACGAGAAGAGATACAATGTTCTGGTTTGAAGCAGCGTAACAGTCGTGTCACAATCTATAAGTACACACCTAAAAAACAATCACTTTTGAAAGTCAGTTTCCGACTAACGCTACATGTGAGCTCTGTCTGATGGCGTTCTAAGGTCGCTAATAACTTCGGAACGAGAAGAGATACAATGTTCTGGTTTGAAGCAGCGTAACAGTCGTGTCACAATCTATAAGTACACACCTAAAAAACAATCACTTTTGAAAGTCAGTTTCCGACTAACGCTACATGTGAGCTCTGTCTGATGGCGTTCTAAGGTCGCTAATAACTTCGGAACGAGAAGAGATACAATGTTCTGGTTTGAAGCAGCGTAACAGTCGTGTCACAATCTATAAGTACACACCTAAAAAACAATCACTTTTGAAAGTCAGTTTCCGACTAACGCTACATGTGAGCTCTGTCTGATGGCGTTCTAAGGTCGCTAATAACTTCGGAACGAGAAGAGATACAATGTTCTGGTTTGAAGCAGCGTAACAGTCGTGTCACAATCTATAAGTACACACCTAAAAAACAATCACTTTTGAAAGTCAGTTTCCGACTAACGCTACATGTGAGCTCTGTCTGATGGCGTTCTAAGGTCGCTAATAACTTCGGAACGAGAAGAGATACAATGTTCTGGTTTGAAGCAGCGTAACAGTCGTGTCACAATCTATAAGTACACACCTAAAAAACAATCACTTTTGAAAGTCAGTTTCCGACTAACGCTACATGTGAGCTCTGTCTGATGGCGTTCTAAGGTCGCTAATAACTTCGGAACGAGAAGAGATACAATGTTCTGGTTTGAAGCAGCGTAACAGTCGTGTCACAATCTATAAGTACACACCTAAAAAACAATCACTTTTGAAAGTCAGTTTCCGACTAACGCTACATGTGAGCTCTGTCTGATGGCGTTCTAAGGTCGCTAATAACTTCGGAACGAGAAGAGATACAATGTTCTGGTTTGAAGCAGCGTAACAGTCGTGTCACAATCTATAAGTACACACCTAAAAAACAATCACTTTTGAAAGTCAGTTTCCGACTAACGCTACATGTGAGCTCTGTCTGATGGCGTTCTAAGGTCGCTAATAACTTCGGAACGAGAAGAGATACAATGTTCTGGTTTGAAGCAGCGTAACAGTCGTGTCACAATCTATAAGTACACACCTAAAAAACAATCACTTTTGAAAGTCAGTTTCCGACTAACGCTACATGTGAGCTCTGTCTGATGGCGTTCTAAGGTCGCTAATAACTTCGGAACGAGAAGAGATACAATGTTCTGGTTTGAAGCAGCGTAACAGTCGTGTCACAATCTATAAGTACACACCTAAAAAACAATCACTTTTGAAAGTCAGTTTCCGACTAACGCTACATGTGAGCTCTGTCTGATGGCGTTCTAAGGTCGCTAATAACTTCGGAACGAGAAGAGATACAATGTTCTGGTTTGAAGCAGCGTAACAGTCGTGTCACAATCTATAAGTACACACCTAAAAAACAATCACTTTTGAAAGTCAGTTTCCGACTAACGCTACATGTGAGCTCTGTCTGATGGCGTTCTAAGGTCGCTAATAACTTCGGAACGAGAAGAGATACAATGTTCTGGTTTGAAGCAGCGTAACAGTCGTGTCACAATCTATAAGTACACACCTAAAAAACAATCACTTTTGAAAGTCAGTTTCCGACTAACGCTACATGTGAGCTCTGTCTGATGGCGTTCTAAGGTCGCTAATAACTTCGGAACGAGAAGAGATACAATGTTCTGGTTTGAAGCAGCGTAACAGTCGTGTCACAATCTATAAGTACACACCTAAAAAACAATCACTTTTGAAAGTCAGTTTCCGACTAACGCTACATGTGAGCTCTGTCTGATGGCGTTCTAAGGTCGCTAATAACTTCGGAACGAGAAGAGATACAATGTTCTGGTTTGAAGCAGCGTAACAGTCGTGTCACAATCTATAAGTACACACCTAAAAAACAATCACTTTTGAAAGTCAGTTTCCGACTAACGCTACATGTGAGCTCTGTCTGATGGCGTTCTAAGGTCGCTAATAACTTCGGAACGAGAAGAGATACAATGTTCTGGTTTGAAGCAGCGTAACAGTCGTGTCACAATCTATAAGTACACACCTAAAAAACAATCACTTTTGAAAGTCAGTTTCCGACTAACGCTACATGTGAGCTCTGTCTGATGGCGTTCTAAGGTCGCTAATAACTTCGGAACGAGAAGAGATACAATGTTCTGGTTTGAAGCAGCGTAACAGTCGTGTCACAATCTATAAGTACACACCTAAAAAACAATCACTTTTGAAAGTCAGTTTCCGACTAACGCTACATGTGAGCTCTGTCTGATGGCGTTCTAAGGTCGCTAATAACTTCGGAACGAGAAGAGATACAATGTTCTGGTTTGAAGCAGCGTAACAGTCGTGTCACAATCTATAAGTACACACCTAAAAAACAATCACTTTTGAAAGTCAGTTTCCGACTAACGCTACATGTGAGCTCTGTCTGATGGCGTTCTAAGGTCGCTAATAACTTCGGAACGAGAAGAGATACAATGTTCTGGTTTGAAGCAGCGTAACAGTCGTGTCACAATCTATAAGTACACACCTAAAAAACAATCACTTTTGAAAGTCAGTTTCCGACTAACGCTACATGTGAGCTCTGTCTGATGGCGTTCTAAGGTCGCTAATAACTTCGGAACGAGAAGAGATACAATGTTCTGGTTTGAAGCAGCGTAACAGTCGTGTCACAATCTATAAGTACACACCTAAAAAACAATCACTTTTGAAAGTCAGTTTCCGACTAACGCTACATGTGAGCTCTGTCTGATGGCGTTCTAAGGTCGCTAATAACTTCGGAACGAGAAGAGATACAATGTTCTGGTTTGAAGCAGCGTAACAGTCGTGTCACAATCTATAAGTACACACCTAAAAAACAATCACTTTTGAAAGTCAGTTTCCGACTAACGCTACATGTGAGCTCTGTCTGATGGCGTTCTAAGGTCGCTAATAACTTCGGAACGAGAAGAGATACAATGTTCTGGTTTGAAGCAGCGTAACAGTCGTGTCACAATCTATAAGTACACACCTAAAAAACAATCACTTTTGAAAGTCAGTTTCCGACTAACGCTACATGTGAGCTCTGTCTGATGGCGTTCTAAGGTCGCTAATAACTTCGGAACGAGAAGAGATACAATGTTCTGGTTTGAAGCAGCGTAACAGTCGTGTCACAATCTATAAGTACACACCTAAAAAACAATCACTTTTGAAAGTCAGTTTCCGACTAACGCTACATGTGAGCTCTGTCTGATGGCGTTCTAAGGTCGCTAATAACTTCGGAACGAGAAGAGATACAATGTTCTGGTTTGAAGCAGCGTAACAGTCGTGTCACAATCTATAAGTACACACCTAAAAAACAATCACTTTTGAAAGTCAGTTTCCGACTAACGCTACATGTGAGCTCTGTCTGATGGCGTTCTAAGGTCGCTAATAACTTCGGAACGAGAAGAGATACAATGTTCTGGTTTGAAGCAGCGTAACAGTCGTGTCACAATCTATAAGTACACACCTAAAAAACAATCACTTTTGAAAGTCAGTTTCCGACTAACGCTACATGTGAGCTCTGTCTGATGGCGTTCTAAGGTCGCTAATAACTTCGGAACGAGAAGAGATACAATGTTCTGGTTTGAAGCAGCGTAACAGTCGTGTCACAATCTATAAGTACACACCTAAAAAACAATCACTTTTGAAAGTCAGTTTCCGACTAACGCTACATGTGAGCTCTGTCTGATGGCGTTCTAAGGTCGCTAATAACTTCGGAACGAGAAGAGATACAATGTTCTGGTTTGAAGCAGCGTAACAGTCGTGTCACAATCTATAAGTACACACCTAAAAAACAATCACTTTTGAAAGTCAGTTTCCGCCTAACGCTACATGTGAGCTCTGTCTGATGGCGTTCTAAGGTCGCTAATAACTTCGGAACGAGAAGAGATACAATGTTCTGGTTTGAAGCAGCGTAACAGTCGTGTCACAATCTATAAGTACACACCTAAAAAACAATCACTTTTGAAAGTCAGTTTCCGCCTAACGCTACATGTGAGCTCTGTCTGATGGCGTTCTAAGGTCGCTAATAACTTCGGAACGAGAAGAGATACAATGTTCTGGTTTGAAGCAGCGTAACAGTCGTGTCACAATCTATAAGTACACACCTAAAAAACAATCACTTTTGAAAGTCAGTTTCCGCCTAACGCTACATGTGAGCTCTGTCTGATGGCGTTCTAAGGTCGCTAATAACTTCGGAACGAGAAGAGATACAATGTTCTGGTTTGAAGCAGCGTAACAGTCGTGTCACAATCTATAAGTACACACCTAAAAAACAATCACTTTTGAAAGTCAGTTTCCGCCTAACGCTACATGTGAGCTCTGTCTGATGGCGTTCTAAGGTCGCTAATAACTTCGGAACGAGAAGAGATACAATGTTCTGGTTTGAAGCAGCGTAACAGTCGTGTCACAATCTATAAGTACACACCTAAAAAACAATCACTTTTGAAAGTCAGTTTCCGCCTAACGCTACATGTGAGCTCTGTCTGATGGCGTTCTAAGGTCGCTAATAACTTCGGAACGAGAAGAGATACAATGTTCTGGTTTGAAGCAGCGTAACAGTCGTGTCACAATCTATAAGTACACACCTAAAAAACAATCACTTTTGAAAGTCAGTTTCCGCCTAACGCTACATGTGAGCTCTGTCTGATGGCGTTCTAAGGTCGCTAATAACTTCGGAACGAGAAGAGATACAATGTTCTGGTTTGAAGCAGCGTAACAGTCGTGTCACAATCTATAAGTACACACCTAAAAAACAATCACTTTTGAAAGTCAGTTTCCGCCTAACGCTACATGTGAGCTCTGTCTGATGGCGTTCTAAGGTCGCTAATAACTTCGGAACGAGAAGAGATACAATGTTCTGGTTTGAAGCAGCGTAACAGTCGTGTCACAATCTATAAGTACACACCTAAAAAACAATCACTTTTGAAAGTCAGTTTCCGCCTAACGCTACATGTGAGCTCTGTCTGATGGCGTTCTAAGGTCGCTAATAACTTCGGAACGAGAAGAGATACAATGTTCTGGTTTGAAGCAGCGTAACAGTCGTGTCACAATCTATAAGTACACACCTAAAAAACAATCACTTTTGAAAGTCAGTTTCCGCCTAACGCTACATGTGAGCTCTGTCTGATGGCGTTCTAAGGTCGCTAATAACTTCGGAACGAGAAGAGATACAATGTTCTGGTTTGAAGCAGCGTAACAGTCGTGTCACAATCTATAAGTACACACCTAAAAAACAATCACTTTTGAAAGTCAGTTTCCGCCTAACGCTACATGTGAGCTCTGTCTGATGGCGTTCTAAGGTCGCTAATAACTTCGGAACGAGAAGAGATACAATGTTCTGGTTTGAAGCAGCGTAACAGTCGTGTCACAATCTATAAGTACACACCTAAAAAACAATCACTTTTGAAAGTCAGTTTCCGCCTAACGCTACATGTGAGCTCTGTCTGATGGCGTTCTAAGGTCGCTAATAACTTCGGAACGAGAAGAGATACAATGTTCTGGTTTGAAGCAGCGTAACAGTCGTGTCACAATCTATAAGTACACACCTAAAAAACAATCACTTTTGAAAGTCAGTTTCCGCCTAACGCTACATGTGAGCTCTGTCTGATGGCGTTCTAAGGTCGCTAATAACTTCGGAACGAGAAGAGATACAATGTTCTGGTTTGAAGCAGCGTAACAGTCGTGTCACAATCTATAAGTACACACCTAAAAAACAATCACTTTTGAAAGTCAGTTTCCGCCTAACGCTACATGTGAGCTCTGTCTGATGGCGTTCTAAGGTCGCTAATAACTTCGGAACGAGAAGAGATACAATGTTCTGGTTTGAAGCAGCGTAACAGTCGTGTCACAATCTATAAGTACACACCTAAAAAACAATCACTTTTGAAAGTCAGTTTCCGCCTAACGCTACATGTGAGCTCTGTCTGATGGCGTTCTAAGGTCGCTAATAACTTCGGAACGAGAAGAGATACAATGTTCTGGTTTGAAGCAGCGTAACAGTCGTGTCACAATCTATAAGTACACACCTAAAAAACAATCACTTTTGAAAGTCAGTTTCCGCCTAACGCTACATGTGAGCTCTGTCTGATGGCGTTCTAAGGTCGCTAATAACTTCGGAACGAGAAGAGATACAATGTTCTGGTTTGAAGCAGCGTAACAGTCGTGTCACAATCTATAAGTACACACCTAAAAAACAATCACTTTTGAAAGTCAGTTTCCGCCTAACGCTACATGTGAGCTCTGTCTGATGGCGTTCTAAGGTCGCTAATAACTTCGGAACGAGAAGAGATACAATGTTCTGGTTTGAAGCAGCGTAACAGTCGTGTCACAATCTATAAGTACACACCTAAAAAACAATCACTTTTGAAAGTCAGTTTCCGCCTAACGCTACATGTGAGCTCTGTCTGATGGCGTTCTAAGGTCGCTAATAACTTCGGAACGAGAAGAGATACAATGTTCTGGTTTGAAGCAGCGTAACAGTCGTGTCACAATCTATAAGTACACACCTAAAAAACAATCACTTTTGAAAGTCAGTTTCCGCCTAACGCTACATGTGAGCTCTGTCTGATGGCGTTCTAAGGTCGCTAATAACTTCGGAACGAGAAGAGATACAATGTTCTGGTTTGAAGCAGCGTAACAGTCGTGTCACAATCTATAAGTACACACCTAAAAAACAATCACTTTTGAAAGTCAGTTTCCGCCTAACGCTACATGTGAGCTCTGTCTGATGGCGTTCTAAGGTCGCTAATAACTTCGGAACGAGAAGAGATACAATGTTCTGGTTTGAAGCAGCGTAACAGTCGTGTCACAATCTATAAGTACACACCTAAAAAACAATCACTTTTGAAAGTCAGTTTCCGCCTAACGCTACATGTGAGCTCTGTCTGATGGCGTTCTAAGGTCGCTAATAACTTCGGAACGAGAAGAGATACAATGTTCTGGTTTGAAGCAGCGTAACAGTCGTGTCACAATCTATAAGTACACACCTAAAAAACAATCACTTTTGAAAGTCAGTTTCCGCCTAACGCTACATGTGAGCTCTGTCTGATGGCGTTCTAAGGTCGCTAATAACTTCGGAACGAGAAGAGATACAATGTTCTGGTTTGAAGCAGCGTAACAGTCGTGTCACAATCTATAAGTACACACCTAAAAAACAATCACTTTTGAAAGTCAGTTTCCGCCTAACGCTACATGTGAGCTCTGTCTGATGGCGTTCTAAGGTCGCTAATAACTTCGGAACGAGAAGAGATACAATGTTCTGGTTTGAAGCAGCGTAACAGTCGTGTCACAATCTATAAGTACACACCTAAAAAACAATCACTTTTGAAAGTCAGTTTCCGCCTAACGCTACATGTGAGCTCTGTCTGATGGCGTTCTAAGGTCGCTAATAACTTCGGAACGAGAAGAGATACAATGTTCTGGTTTGAAGCAGCGTAACAGTCGTGTCACAATCTATAAGTACACACCTAAAAAACAATCACTTTTGAAAGTCAGTTTCCGCCTAACGCTACATGTGAGCTCTGTCTGATGGCGTTCTAAGGTCGCTAATAACTTCGGAACGAGAAGAGATACAATGTTCTGGTTTGAAGCAGCGTAACAGTCGTGTCACAATCTATAAGTACACACCTAAAAAACAATCACTTTTGAAAGTCAGTTTCCGCCTAACGCTACATGTGAGCTCTGTCTGATGGCGTTCTAAGGTCGCTAATAACTTCGGAACGAGAAGAGATACAATGTTCTGGTTTGAAGCAGCGTAACAGTCGTGTCACAATCTATAAGTACACACCTAAAAAACAATCACTTTTGAAAGTCAGTTTCCAAAAAACAATCACTTTTGAAAGTCAGTTTCCGCCTAACGCTACATGTGAGCTCTGTCTGATGGCGTTCTAAGGTCGCTAATAACTTCGGAACGAGAAGAGATACAATGTTCTGGTTTGAAGCAGCGTAACAGTCGTGTCACAATCTATAAGTACACACCTAAAAAACAATCACTTTTGAAAGTCAGTTTCCGCCTAACGCTACATGTGAGCTCTGTCTGATGGCGTTCTAAGGTCGCTAATAACTTCGGAACGAGAAGAGATACAATGTTCTGGTTTGAAGCAGCGTAACAGTCGTGTCACAATCTATAAGTACACACCTAAAAAACAATCACTTTTGAAAGTCAGTTTCCGCCTAACGCTACATGTGAGCTCTGTCTGATGGCGTTCTAAGGTCGCTAATAACTTCGGAACGAGAAGAGATACAATGTTCTGGTTTGAAGCAGCGTAACAGTCGTGTCACAATCTATAAATACACACCTAAAAAACAATCACTTTTGAAAGTCAGTTTCCGCCTAACGCTACATGTGAGCTCTGTCTGATGGCGTTCTAAGGTCGCTAATAACTTCGGAACGAGAAGTGATACAATGTTCTGGTTTGAAGCAGCGTAACAGTCGTGTCACAATCTAGAAGTACACACCTAA
>JAVIWB010000507.1:0-15649 GCA_031893035.1 Dermolepida albohirtum | reverse complement strand
CAGGCTCAACGCCGTCGCCGCCATTCTCCGGCGGAAGTACAAATACCGGGGCTATATCCATCTCAAGGTCATCCCGGGCTGTTCCGACGCCGCCATCGCCGAGGCGGTGGATTTGGCCAGCGCCGTGTCCCTGAACATCGAGACCCCCTCGGCCGAACACTGTTCCACCCTGTCCGGCCGCAAGAACTGGCAGCGGGACATCATGCGTCCCATCGCCCTGATCCGCGATCTGATCCGGAACCACCCGTATCGCCGGCATATCCGCCAGTCCACCCAGTTCATCGTCGGGGCGGCGGGGGAGAGCGATCGGGAGATTGTCGGCCGGACCTTCGAATTGTATGGGCTGCACCGCATGGAGCGGGTGTATTATTCCGCCTATCAGCGGGGAGCGGGCAGGGCGGGGATTCCCGGCGAGGCCCGGCCGGATCAGGACATCCTGACCCGCGAGCACCGACTGTACCAGAGCGATTTCCTGATCCGGCTCTACGGGTTTTCCGAGGCGGACATGCTGTTCGGACAGGACGGGCGGCTTTCCCTGGTCGACGATCCGAAGAAATGCTGGGCCGACGCCAATCCCGGGTTTTTCCCGCTTCGGGCCAGAACCGCCGAGCGTTGGCAATTGTTGCGGGTGCCGGGCATGGGGCCGATCACGGTGGACCGGCTGCTCAAGGCGCGGCGGGAGACGCATGTCCGGGGCGTCGAGGATTTGCGGTTGAAGGGAAAGCGCGGCGCGCTTGCGGCGTCCTATCTCGATTTTTCCTGAAAGCGTGTTTTCAGTGGACTTTTGGAGATAAGCGGGCAAACCGCCGCTCGCTTATCTCCAAAGTATCAGGCGTTAGGTTTCCGGTTGGTATTTAACAACAACTCTTCGTTTTGGGTTGACGTTGCAAAAAATCAACCCGTTGCAATTCAAGAGGTTAAAGCTTGGAGGAAATCGAGCGGCGGTTGGCTCGATTTTCTCCAAACGTCCACTTTCAGAGGTCCCCTGAAACATCCGGCGATGCTTGGCGGAGCCAAACATCGGTTGAGGATATCCGCCGAGAAACATCGATTGACCCCGGGGAAGGGGAACGACCATGCCGACCTTGATTCTTGCCCTCTGCCTGGCGCTGGGGATTTCTTTCGTCTGTTCCTTCGTCGAGGCCGGGCTGCTCAGCCTCACCCCGGCCAACGTGGCGCAACTCGGCCGCGAGGACGCGGGGAAGGGGAGGATCTGGTTCGATTTCAAGAAGAACATCGGCCGCCCGATTTCCGTCATCCTGCTGCTCAACACGGCCGCCCACACCATCGGCGCGGCGGTGGCGGGGGCGAAGTTTGCGGACATCTTCGGCGACGAGTATCTCTGGGTGTTTTCGCTGGTCTTCACCTTTCTGATGCTGCAATACACCGAGATACTGCCGAAGACCCTGGGCGTCCGCTTCAATATGCAGTTCGCCCGGGTCGCCGCCGTGCCCATGGCCTGGGCGGTCCGGGTTCTCAATCCCCTGCTCCTGCTGATCCGCCTGATCAACCGCCCCTTCGAGGCCAGGGGCGGGGGAGGGCGCGACGCCGGCGCCAACGCCATCGACGAGATAACCTCCCTGGCCTCGATGGCGCGCATGTCCAATTTGATCGGCCCCCGCCAGGAGCAGATCATCTTTTCCGCCGCCAAGCTGACCGGCATCGCCGCCCGCCAGGTGATGATCCCGATGGAGCGAGTGATGTTCCTCTCGACGAGCAACACCATCCAGGAGGCGTTTCTCATGGCCCACGTCGATCTCCACACCCGTTATCCGGTGCGCGACGCCGGGCGGCCGGAGACGGTGGTGGGCTACGTCAACTTCAAGGAGCTGGTGTATTTCATGAGCACCAACCCCAACAACCCCAGTTTTTCCGGCATCATCCGGCCGCTCAATTTCGTGTGGCCCGAGACCAACGCCTCGGACCTGCTCCGGCTCTTCGTCGATCAGCACAATCACATGGTGGTGGTCCGGGACGCCTCCGGAGCGAGTCTCGGCATCGTCACCGTCGAGGACGTGGTCGAGGAGCTGGTGGGGGAGATCGAGGACGAGTTCGACCGCCTTCCCCAATACATCCACAGCCTCGCCGGCGGGGTGTGGATGGTGGGCGGTGGCACCCCCATGGCCGAGTTGTCCGGCCGTCTCGGCGACGATTTTTCCGGTTCGGAGGCGATTCTGGGGGATTGGCTCGCCGCCGCCCTGGGCGCGGGCTTCAAGCGGGGCGATGCGACGACCAGGGGACGATACGAAATCGCCGTGCGCCGTATCAAGCGCGGCCGGATTTTCGATGCCGCGATCACCGACTTGCAGGCCGGCGGTTCCTGAATTCGCGGCGATCCGCCGGCGGTTCGTCACAAACCATTCCAGGCCATTTTATACTGTTCCCTGGTGTTTGAGTATGAATTTTCATCGTCGCTTGCGATCATAAATCACTGTCATTCCGAGCGGAGTGAGCGTCCCCCAAGGGAGCGAACGAAGAGAGGAGTCAACCGACAGGTGCTTGAAACACAAGCCAATAAGGTCGATTCCTCGTCTCCGGGCGCTCCCTGCGGGGACGCGCCCTCCGCTCGGAATGACAGTGATTTTAATCGCAAGCGGCAATGAAAAGTCATGCTCAGACGCCAGAAAAATTTCACTCCCCGGTTTTTATGGCGGCAGTTTCAGGAACTGCCCGTGTCGCAAGACGATGCGTTGAAACGACGAAAACCCGGGCAGAGGTGTCTGTCGGTTTCGGAAATGGCCGGTGATTTTACCCACTGGATTTTTTTTCGGCGAAGACGAGAATGTCGCTGTCATTTTGGAGAAATGAGCCCGACCATGCAAGAAGAAACGTTCAATGTCTGTGCCGAATGTTCGGCCGCGAAGGGCGGTTGCTGCCGCCACACCCAGATTTTTATCACCCTGGGGGATATGCGGCGCATCGCCGCCGCCACCGGGAAGGAACCCGAGAGCGAGTATGTCTCCGTTCCGGAGGAGGATGTCGAGTACGCGAAGCGGTTCGACCCGCCGTGGAGCCGCATTTTCACCCCAGCCGGACGCAGGGTGATGCGGCGCGAACTCGATGGCCGCTGCCGGTATCTCGGCCCTACCGGCTGCCGACTGGCCATGGACATCCGGCCGCTGATCTGCCGGCTCTATCCCTTCGAATATAATCATGAATGCATAAAGGGAGTCGACGGGCACCACTGCCCGGAAAGATTCGCCGCCAACCCGCCGCTGCTGCTCGCCCTGCTGGGCATGAATCAGGAGGAGGGGGAGATTTGGCGGCGGCGTCTGTACGAGGAAATTCTGGAGGAATTTCCCGACGACTGAAAGCCGCCCGCTCGCCTCCAGAGGGAAGAGGGGACGTAGTTCCTTGCCGGTTACGACGTAAACCGGTATAGTCAATCCCGATGATCGCCCGCTTCTCTGCGGGCGCGTTCGTATATTGAAGTTTTGCCTCGCCCATCGATTCTCTGCAAAACTTCGGCCATCGGAGCGGGCCAGGCGGCATCGCCTCGTCCGGTCGTGAAGGATTGCTATGCTCGAAGCTCCTTTGCTGCAGCCGCCCCGCGAGGCGGAGGAAATACTCGGCCGCCTGCATCGCGCCGGTCACGACGCCTACCTCTGCGGTGGTTGCGTGCGCGACGCGCTGTTGGGCAAGCCGCCCAAGGATTACGACATCGCCACCTCCGCCACCCCCGGCCAGGTCGAGCGTCTTTTCCCCAAAACCGTGCCCATCGGCAAATCCTTCGGCGTCATTCTCGTTTCCGGCCGCGACGGCGGACAATACGAAGTGGCCACTTTCCGGGCCGATCTCGGCTATGCCGACGGCCGCCGCCCGGACGCGGTACGATTCAGCTCGGCCGAGGAGGATGCCAAGCGTCGCGACTTCACCATGAACGCCCTGTTCTACGATCCCTTCGCCCGCCGGGTTGTCGACTATGTCGGCGGCAGGGAGGATATCGAGCGGCGGTTGCTCCGGACGGTCGGCGACCCCGGCGAGCGTTTCCGCGAGGATCACCTGCGTCTGCTCCGGGCGGTTCGCTTCGCCGCCCGCACCGGTTTTGTCATGGAGGAAAATACCAGGCTGTCGATCGCCGGAATGGCCGATCTCGTCCGCACCGTGTCGCCGGAGCGCATCGCTGCCGAACTCGAAGCCATGCTGGGAAACGGCTATTCCCGGGACGCTTTCGCCATGCTGCGGGACCTCGGTCTTCTCTCCCGGGTGCTACCGGAGGTCGAGGCCATGGTCGGGGTTGAACAGCCCCCGGACTTCCATCCCGAGGGCGATGTGTGGGCGCATACCCTGCTGCTGCTGCGCGAAAACGATCTGGCCATTCGTGGCGAGACCGAGGAGATCGACTTTTCCCTCCTGAACGACGTCGATGCCATGCGGGGCATGCACCGGGGGAACTTCACCGGCGCGCAATACCTGGAAGGCGTGCGCGAATGCCGCGAGGGCCTGAGCGAAATTCAATTGAAAACCCTGAACTGGTGCGGCCTTCTGCACGACATCGCCAAGCCCTGCACCATCACCCGTTCCGACCGCATCCGCTTTAACGATCATGACCGCCTCGGTGCGGAAATGGCGATGGTGGTGCTGGAGCGGCTGCGCCGCCCCCGCAAGGTGATCGACGGGAGTTACGATCTTATCCGCCGCCATATCCATTTCTCGACCCTCCGCAAAATGCGCAAGAGCAAGCTGCGGCGCTGGCTGGCCAGCCCCAATTTTCCCCTGCATCTCGAATTGCACCGCCTGGACTGCGTGTCGTCGCACCGCATGTTGGCCAACTGGTTTTTCGGCCTCGAGGCCTGGCGCGTGGAAAAAGCGCTGCCGCCCGTTCCCGAGCCGCTGCTGCGGGGGGGCGATCTTGTCGCCCTGGGACTGACGCCTGGACCGGAGATTGGCCGTATTTTGAAACGGATTCAGGACGCGACCCTCGAGGGGGAGGTGGCCGACCGCAGGGACGCCTTGGAAATGGCTCGCCGGCTCATGGCGGGGGAGGCGGAATCCGATTCGGCGGACAAAGAGTAATTGTGAGGGTTTTTTCTCAAGGAGAACGCGAATGGACATTACAACCACGAAAAAACTGAACAACGGTGTGGAAATCCCCTGCCTCGGGCTGGGCGTGTTCCGTTCGGCCGAGGGAAAGGAGGCGGCGGACGCGGTCCGTTGGGCCATCGAGGCCGGCTATATTCACATCGACACCGCCAAGATCTACGGAAACGAGAAGAGCGTCGGCCAAGGGGTTCGCGACAGC
Source organism: Dermolepida albohirtum (assembly GCA_031893035.1). Lineage (NCBI taxonomy): Eukaryota > Metazoa > Arthropoda > Insecta > Coleoptera > Scarabaeidae > Dermolepida > Dermolepida albohirtum. The sequence continues at coordinate 10,407 of JAVIWB010000507.1, read as the reverse complement.
GGCGTTCCCCGCGAGAAGCTGTTCATCACCACCAAGCTCTGGAACGACGACATGCGTGACGGCCGCCAGCGGGAAGGTTTCGAGGAGAGTTTGAGGAATCTGAAAATGGACTACGTGGATCTCTTCCTGATCCATTGGCCGGTCGCGGATTACGTTTCGACCTGGAAAATTCTGGAGGAGATTTACGCATCCGGCCGGGCCAGGGCCATCGGGGTCAGCAACTTCCACGCCCACCACATGGACGCGCTGCTTGCCCGCGCCGAGGTGGTGCCGGCCCTCAATCAGGTGGAACTGCACCCCTACCTCACCCAGGAACCACTCCGGAAATACTGCGCGGAAAAAGGCGTCGCCGTCGAGGCGTGGAGCCCGCTAGGCGGGCAGGGGAATGACGTCATGGCTGACCCGGCCCTCAAGGCCCTGGCCGTCAAACACGGCAAATCCCCGGCCCAGATCATCCTCCGCTGGGAATTGCAGGAAGGCATCATCACCATCCCGAAGTCGATTCACAAGGAACGCATCCAACAGAACCGCGATCTCTATGACTTCAAACTTTCCAAAGAGGAGCTGGCGACCATCTCCGGGCTCAACCGCAACCGACGCAACGGCTCCGATCCCGACAACTTCGATTTCTGACAGGCCGTCGGTGACGATATGGTTGGAAAGAAAATTATGGTGTGCAGGCGAAAGGTTTCGCCTGCACCGTGTTTTTTTGACTCATGCAGGCGCGGTGGGGCGCCAGATAAAGACTTGCCGAAACCACGGCCCGCCAAGACCGCGATTCCGGCAGAGTCCGACCGTTGTGCCACAAGGAGATCTCGTGAATAACACGGGTGAGGGCGAATTTTTCCGGATTATACCGACGCCACTTGAGAATTCGGTTTCGTAAACTTGCAGCCCGGGTCGCGCATGGAGGTTACAAGATCAAAAACCCGAATTTCCTGCGCGATCGGGTATAAATCCACCCCCTCCCAAAAAAGTTAAAATGCCGCCAGGCGGGCGCCGTAGTTTTTGCAATTATCGACGTCCTCGCCGCCGGAGGTCTCGTGGACTATCAGGCCATCGTCGAGGAGGGATGCGCCGTAGCCGCGCATACGTTCCGCCCAATTGCGCATCCATTCGCCGTCGCCCCAGCCGTAGGAGCCGAAAATGGCGATCTTGCGATCCTTGACCTTGTCGGCGAGTTGTTCGACGAAGGGTTCGATCTCGCCCTCCTCGAGGACTTCCTGCCCCATGGACGGAGAGCCGATGGCCAGCACGTCGTAGGCCAGAGCGCTGTCGATGTTGACGCCGGAGATGATCTTGCATTCCACCTCCGCCCCCTTCTCCTTGGCTCCCTCGGTTATCAGCTCGGCCATTTTTTCAGTGTTGCCGGTTCCCGACCAGTAGGTGATCAGAATCGTGCTCATGCTTTTCTCCCCGTATGAAAGGCGGTAAACCTGTTTATCGATCAAGCCACCGCGATTTGGCGTTCATCTTCGCGTTCGCAGGCCAGTCCGGCCGCCAGAGCGGGGAGATCCGCGCCTTCGGCGATCAACTCAGCCGCACGCTCCTTGAACCGCTGATAACGATCGGAGCGTTGTCTGGTTTCCGTTCCGTCCCCGTATGTCTTCCAGCCCGCCCCGCCGCAGCCGCAACGCCCGCCCCGGGCCATGAACAGGCGAACATCGTCGGGCGGGTAGCCCAGGATAAGGCCGATTTCATGGGGAAAGCGGCGACAGGCACACCGCTCCCCGAGGAGCGACAGGACTTTGTCCACATCAATGCGATCCCGGCCATATCCGGCGGCTGCGAGGACGTCCCTCACCTCCCGGGAAGTCAAAGTGTCCTGCAAGCGATCCGGGTGATAGATCAACAGGAGCAGGGCGCCACGGCAATTGCGAAAGTTTGGTACCCTGATCCCGAACAAAGATTTCAGCGACCGGCCGCATTCCCGAAGCGCGGCGGGGAGATTTCGGCCAGTGGCGTCGGGGCATATCAGGGTCGCTGGCTTTGCTCCCATGAGGGTCGGCGCGGCGTGATAGGCGACCAGGAACGCCAGGTATTCAACATCCGCCATCGCCCGGAGACGCTTCATAAGGAAGAACACGTTCATGCGCCAGGTATCGGTCATGATATCCTTGAATGTTTTGACAGCAAAACACGAGCGTGAAAGAAATGGCCCACAGCGGGGCTTGCTTTCTTTTCATGCAGCGAGTGTGAATCAATAAAAAGTTTTATGCATAAAACAAAAAGGGATTCAAGGGGAAAAGTGTTTTTTTTTACAAAATCGACTTGCTTTTATTCAACCCCTTGCGCAAGCCGGTGAAAAACCGGAAAATAGGGTGTCCGGTCATATCCCGGCTCTCGTCGTCATGCATGCCCCGGCCGAGCGGCTTGGGGCTTTGAATTTTTTTGTGAACGATTATGATTTGGAGGCGATTTTGGCTCGTAAGCGCGAAAGAAAGAAGAAGGAAAGCAAGGAAAACAAGGAGCCGGCGGTAGCAGCGAAAACCCTATCCGACAGCAACACCCCGCTGCGGCGGGTGTTGATGAACGTCCTCGACTCGGAGCAATTACGGGTGGCCATCGCCGGCCCGAACGGGCTCGAGGAACTTTACATCGAGCGCTCGTCCAACGGTTTCGTCCACGGCAACATCTACAAGGGCAAGATTCAGAATATCGAGCCCACCCTGCAGGCGGCGTTCGTCGACATCGGCGGCGAGAAGAACGGTTTTCTCCACGTCACCGACGTCATCCCCCCCTTCGGCGGCTACGACGACGTGCTGAAGCGCCGCAAACGCAAGGAAAAGCGCGCCGGCGGCCGGCCCGCCATCGAGGACATGCTCTATAAGGGGCAGGAGGTCCTGGTCCAAATCACCCGTGAACAGCTGGCGAACAAGGGGCCGAGTCTCACCACCTACATCTCCCTGCCAGGCCGCTATCTGGTGCTGATGCCCGCCGTCTCCAAGCGTGGGGTGAGCAAGAAAATCACCGACGACCGGGAGCGCCAGAGCCTTAAGGCGATCCTCGAGCAGCTGGAGCCGCCCCGCGACATGGGTTATATCATCCGCACCGCCGGCATGGGCCACGGCAAGGACGAGTTGCAGAACGATCTGCAGTGCCTGACCCGGCTTTGGGATGCCATCAAAGAGCAGACCAGGAAGGCGAAGCCTCCGGTGGCGCTCTACCAGGAATCGGATCTGGTGGTGCGGGCGATTCGCGACTTCGTCTACGACGATGTCGACGAGATCGTCATCGACAGCCAGAACGGGTTCAACCAGGCCAAAAGTTTTCTCGAGGCCTTCATGCCCGAGTTCATCGAACGGCTGTTCCTGTACAAGGACGGCGAGCCCATCTTCGACCGCTACGGGGTCGAGCAGTCCATCGAGCGCACCTTCGACCGCTCCGTCCGCCTGCCCTCGGGGGGCGAAATCGTCATCGAGCAGACCGAGGCGCTGGTCGCCATCGACGTCAACACCGGCCGGTTCCGCAAGGGCGATTCGACCCGCGAGACCATCCTGGCCATGAACAAGGAGGCTGCGGTGGAGGCGGCCCGGCAGTTGCGGCTCCGCGACCTGGGCGGGCTGGTGATGCTCGACTTCATCGACATGGACAGCCCGCAGGATCGCCGGGCGGTGGAGGAGGCTTTCCGCCAGGCCGCCCGCCGCGATCGGGCCCGCACCACCATCCTTCCCATCAGCCAGCTGGGGGTGATGGAGATGACCCGCCAGCGCATCCGCCAGAGCGTCAAGAAGACCCTTTACATTCCCTGCCCCTGCTGCGAGGGCACCGGAATCCGCAAATCCCAAGATGTCCTGGCGTTGGAACTGCTCCGCAAAATCCGCGCCTTCTACGACGACCATCAGGGCGACCTGACGGTGCGCATGCATCCGGAGGCCGCCCTGGCCCTGTCCAACCTCAAGCGGGCCGATTTGGCCGCCATCGAAACGGAGAAGTCCGCCTGCATCGCCGTCGCGGCCGATCCGAAGCTGAAATACGGCGACATCGAGCTGGAGGGGACGTCGGCGGCGGGGTAGGGGCGATCCCGGCGTTTTTCCTTTGTTTCCCGGAACGTTTCTGTAATAATACCCATACCGCAAGGTTATGAACAATCCAGGTTCCCGCCCGAAGCGGGTTGTGTTGAATCCAGGTGGAAATTCGAAGTGTTTTTTACCATGCCCAGTGCGCCCGGGAAAAGCCGCGCTTTCCCCGGGTCCGGGCAGATGAAGGATTAGCAGGGACGAGCGTGGAAATCAGGATTCGCAAGGCGCGGCTACCCGACGTCGCCGCCATTGTCAGCGTGACGCGGGAATTCGGCAACGAAGGGATCATGATCCCCCTTTCCATCGGCGACACCCTGGAGCGCCTGCGCGCCTTCCAGGTGGCGGAGCTGGAGGACGGCAGGATAATCGGCTGCGTCGCGGTGGACGCCACCTGGGACTATCTGGTCGAGATCCGTTCCTTGGCGGTCCAGCGCGAATTCCAGAAGCACAACATCGGCCGCAAGCTGGTGGAGGCCGCCCTGGCCGAGGCGCGGGAATTCGGCGCCCGGGAGGTTTTCACCCTCACCTACGTGCCGGAATTTTTCCGGCGTTTCGGCTTTGAAGTCGTCGATCGCAACACCCTTCCGCACAAGGTTTGGCTGGTCTGCGTCAAATGCCCCAAATTCCCCGACTGCGGCGAGGTGGCGATGAAAAGAAGCCTCGTCTGAGAATTGGCGGGGCCGCGAGGATGAATCGGTTATGTCCAGTTTCATAGTGACGGTGCGCTACGGCCTGATGGCCGCCACCGAGAGGTTTTCCTCCGAATCCGACGCTTTCCGCGCCGGCGACGAGGTCATTGTCCGCACCGCCCGGGGCATCGACGCCGGCGAGGCCATGGGCCGTCCCCTGCCGGCCTCCGGGGCGGAGGCGATCCAGGGAGAGCTGCTGCGCCTCGCCAACGAGGCGGATCAGAAAATCCTCGGCCACATCCGCGAATCGAAGGAGCCGGAGGAATTCACCACCTGCCTGGAATGCATCCGCGAGCGCGATTTGCCCATGCGCCTGGTCGGGGTCGAGCACCTCTTTTCCGGCGACAAGATAATCTTCTACTTCCTGGCCGAGAACCGGGTCGACTTCCGCGAGCTGGTGAAGGAACTGGCCCGCCGTTACCGCACCCGCATCGAAATGCGCCAGATCGGGGTCCGGGACGAGGCCCGGCTGCTGGCCGACTACGAGCACTGCGGCCGCGAGCTGTGCTGCCGGACCTTCATCCGCAACCTGGAGCCGGTCACCATGCGCATGGCCAAGATGCAGAAGACCACCCTCGACCCGTCCAAGATTTCCGGCCATTGCGGCCGCCTGATGTGCTGTCTGCGCTTCGAGGACGAGGTCTACTCCACCCTCCAGGCGGAGATGCCTTCGCGCGGGGCGATTTGCGTCACCGAGAATTTCACCGGCGAAGTCCTGTCCTTCGACATGTTCAAGCGGGAAATCGTCCTCGGCCTTCCCGAGGGCGGGCAGGAGACGGTGCATATTTCGGAAATCAAGGAAATCCAGAATCGGCGCGGCCGCACCGGCAACAGCGCCGTTTTCCAGCCCCGGGGCGAGGGCTCCCCGACCCGGGCGATCGGGCGTTTTCCCGGCAAGGACAGCGCCCACCGGGACGCGCGGAGCGAACGGACGGATCGGGCCTCCCCGCGGGAACGAGCCGCCGGGACGGAGGCCGCCGCCGACGCGCCGAACGAAAACGGCCGGCCGCCCGCCGGGGAAGGGAACCGGGACGGCGCGGACGACGGAAACCAGGAATGACTCCGGAACAGATACGGGAACGCATAGCCTATGTCGCCGTCTCCGACGGGCGCTATGACCCCGCCGCCTTTTTCTTCGTCAACGAGGCGGTGGCCTCCGCCGTCAAGTGGCTGAAGTCGGGGGAGATGAGGCCCAGGGACGTCTCCGCCTCGCGGGGCGACGACGGCGTCAGCTTTCATATCAGCGGCTTTGAACTGCTCGAAGCCCTGCGCCGTCTGGCCCGGGAGCGTTGGGGCTGCATGGCCAGGCGGGTGCTGGAGAGCTGGGGCGTCCGCTCCACCGCCGACGTGGGCGAGATCGTTTTCCTCATGGTCAACGACGAGAAGCTCGAGTGGAAGCGCCGCGACGCCGACACCAAGGAGGAGTTCCGGGACGTCTACGATTTTCGGGACGCCTTCGACGTTTGGGAGTGAGTTCGCATTCTAGGGAAGCGCCGCCTTATGCCCAGCAATTTCTCCTTCGTCATTCCCGGCAAGCTCGCCGGCTGCGCCCGACCGGGCGGCTGGGGCGATCCCCGCTCGGACCTGTCGGGGCTGGCCCGCCAGGGCATCCGGGCGGTGGTCTCGCTCACCGAAGGGGCGCTGGACGCCAAGGCGCTGCGCGACGTCGGATTCCGCAGCCTGCATCTGCCGGTCGTCGATTTCGAGCCGCCCAGCCGGGAGCAGATTCGCGAATTCGTCGAGTTCGTCGACAAGTGCCTGGCCGACGATCTGCCGGTGGCCGTGCACTGCGGCGCCGGAATCGGCCGGACCGGCACCATGCTGGCCTGCTATCTCGCGCACACCGGCATGACCGCCGAGGCGGCCATCCGCGCGGTGCGCTCGATCCGCCCGGGCTCCATCGAGACCCCGGAGCAGGCGGCCAGCGTCGAGCGCTTTGCGCGCATTATTCAGGAAGGGGGACGTCGTGGCTGATTCAGCGGATCTTCCGGACATGGAGAAGGATCTGGATTTCGCCACCCTGGCCATAGCGCATCGGGTGCTGACCCGGGAGCAGCTCGAGGAGGCGGAACGCACCATCAACAAGGAGGCCGAGGCCGGAAAGCCCCGGCGCCCGGTGGAGGACGTGCTGCTGGAAAAAGGCGTTCTCAAATCGGACCAGGTGTGGGCGGTCTACAAGGCCAAGGAACGCCTGATCCGCGACGCCCGGGCCCGCGGCCAGCGCATCGGCGGCTACGAGATCATCGGCAAGCTGGGCGAGGGCGGACTGGGCGTCGTCTACAAGGCCCGCCAGCTCTCCATGGGCCGCATCGTCGCCCTCAAGGTGCTGCACGAGCGCTGGGTCACCGACGACGAGTTCCGCAAGCGCTTCCTGGTCGAGGCCAGACTGGTCGGGCGGCTGAGCCACCCCAACCTCATCCAGGTCATCGACGTCGGCCGCTACAAGTCGACCCTGTACTTCTCGATGGAATTCGTCGACGGCGAACCGGTGGACGCCACCCTCGACCGCGACGGGCGGATGGACGTCCAGTCCACCGTCTCCATCGCCATCCAGGTCTCGAACGCCCTCGAATACCTGCACCAGCGGCGCATCGTCCACCGCGACGTCAAGCCCGGCAACATCATGGTCACCAAGGGCGGCATCGCCAAGCTGGGCGATTTCGGCTTCGTCAAGTCGAGCCTGGAATCGGTGCTGTCCACCGAGGGCGAGGTGCTGGGCACGCCCGACTACATTTCGCCCGAGGCGGCGCGGGGCGAGAAGAACCTCGACTTCCGTTCCGATCTCTACTCCCTCGGCACCACGCTCTACCACATGCTGACCGGCAGCCCGCCCTTCGGCGGCAGCGTCTCGGACGTCATGGATCAGCACACCAAGTCCGAGCCCAAGCCCATCGCCTCCCAGGTCAAGGATCTCCCGCCCAAGATGATGGAGATTGTCGAGAAGCTGATGCGGAAGAAGCCGGAGAACCGCTACCAGAACTTCTCCGAACTCCTGAACGATCTGGACGAGGTCCGCCGGGCCGCCAAGACCCCGCCCCCCGCCACCGGCATGCCCAGCGCCTCGGTCGCCGGCGTTCTCCGGGATCGGATTTCCGGCGACGGGCGCGCCGACGCCCTGCAAAAGACCGTGAACAACCTGAAGATCGGCCTGACCGTCACCGGGGTCGGGCTGGCCCTGGCCCTGGCGGCGTTGATCTATTTGCTGTTTTTCAAGCGGCCGCCGGTGTAGGCCGTCCACTTGCGCAACGCCCATGGCGGTTTATACCGATTAGCCCGAGTCGCGCATGGAGGTTACAAGATCAAACCCCCGAATTTCCTGCGCGACCGGGTATATAGGGCGAAGCAAGCAGAAATTCCATGTCGTTTTCCCATACGGGATCCCGTCATCTCACGCCGCGCGCAGGCACCAATTCGCAAAACCGCTATTCAGTTGCCAAAGATCGCAATCAGGAGTTTGACACCTCCATTCCCGCGGCGGCGGAGTATCGGGCTGCGAAGTCCCGCTTGTTCCCCGTCGCGGCTGCCGCCAGACGATCAGCGGCGGCGGCCGCGCCGGGGGCGGGGCCTGGGAAGGCGATGCGGCGAGCAGCAGCCAGGCCGCGAGAAGCGGGCAATCCCGTCTTTGCAGATGGCTGTCGGCTTCGTCGAGTTTGGATGGCGCGGGGGCAGTCTTGACCTCCGGTTGATGCATCCAGCGGCGCGGCTCCATGCGGACCAGCCAGGGAGGCGGGGGCTTTTCGCCGTTCAGAATGGCTTCGGCCAGTTTCTTCTGGTCGGCCACGACCGCGAGCGGCTGGGCGTAATGACGGGGATAACTCGCCCACTGGGGATAGCGGTAGAAGAATTCGGGAATGTGCCGCTTCGGGTCCATCCGCATGGCCAGGTCGATGATCGCCTCCCGGCTGGGACGCTGTTTGGGCTTGGGAAGCGCCTTGAAGCTGGGCATGGCGACTTCCAGCACCAGGCGGCAGGCGAAACGCTTGTGGGTGACGCGGCGGATGGCGGCGTTGGAGAGGTTGTTCGGGTTCTCCGAGGGAGGGTTCAGCTCGGGATCGCGGAACTCGCGGTCCTCCTCCGCCAGCCATGGGGGCGGGGCGATCTCCTTGGCGAGGATGGCCTCGGCCCATTTCTTGTATTTCGCGGCCCTCTCCAGCATGGGCTTTATGTCCGGATCGCTTCCCGCCCATGCGGGGTGGGTCAGCCAGGAAACGGCAAAGCGCTCGCGGCGAGCGAGACGCTCGGCGAGGGCGATGATCTCCTGGGGGGCCGGTGTCGACATTGTTCTTCCTTTGCGATGGCGGACTTTTAAAGAAAATCGAGCCAACTGCCGCTCGATTTCCTTTATACCGAACGCAGTTGAGAATTCGGTTTCTCAGCTTTTTAGCCCGAGTCGCGCATGGAGGTTGCAAGATCAAAAACCCGAATTTCTTGCGCGACCGGGTATAAAGATTTACCCTCTTGCATCACAGTGGGTTGTTTTTTCGTCACGTCAACCTGAAACGCTGCGTCGCATAATAATCAGAGCGGAAATCCAAAGCCCGGAAACTGTAAAGGAAAGCAAACGGCGGCTTGTTTGCTTTTCTTTAAAAGTCCACCGATGCATTCCCATTGATAAAGACTGACGCTTGCATTCCGCTTGCGATCCTTTTCAATCGCAAGCGCGGGTCGGGCGCTGTTTCCCTTCGTGGCCGCATGCCTGCACGCCGTCTTTGCCGAGCACAATGCCATGAATACCCGCGTTCACGCGCGGGCGTGAGAAAAATTTCACCAAAAGGTTGTTTCGGGGCAGATCCTAACCGGAAAACGCCGTCATTGCCGCATCAGCTCGCTTCGCAACTGCAGAAAAAAAGCGTCGTACTCCCCCGATCCGTAATCGGGAAAGGTCCAGGGCAGACGCCGGAATTTGCCCTTGCCGTATTGCAGGGTCACCTCGGCGTAGATGCCGCTTCCCAGATAAATCCGGTGGGAGAAATTCTTGGCGCTGGCCAGAACCAGTTTGGCCGGGGCGAGATAGCCGGGATCGAGATTGACCGGACGGGGCAGGGGGCCGGACAGGTCGCGGGCGATCTCCTCCTCCAGGCGGTTGGTGATCAGCTTGCGTTCGGCCAGGCGGTCGGGGGGGAAATCGCCGGGGAAGGCCAGAAAGGCGCGCAGCGGACTGTCCCCCAATTCGTTCCGGTAATAGTCGCTGCCGGTGAAGGGACGCGCCGGAGCGCCCATGTGGGCCGGACCGAACGCGGCGGCCAGTTTTCGGCCGGCAAGATCCAGCTCCCGCCGGCCCGCCGCCAGAACGGCCACGAAAAATCGGGTTTTTTCGGGAGGCCGGGGTCTGGCCACGCTGTTTCTCCCCGATCTATTCGAATATGCCTTCGCACAGCCCCTTCAGGCGGAGCCCCATCGATTCGATGAGCGGCAGTTCGCTGATCTCCAGGCCGGACTCGCCGAACAGCTCCCGCAGGCCGGCCTGCCAGGTCTGGAAATTGTTGTACAGTTCGGCGGCGATGGGTTCGGTGCGGCCGTCCTCGTCGAATTTGGCGGCGCGGCGCTTCTCCAGCTCCGGGGTCAGGATCACGAAACAATGCAGCCAGGACACCGCCTGCAGGCTCAGCTTCGCCCCGGCCAGGGTCGAGGCGTTGCGGGTGAGCGCCTCGGCGGTGTGGCGAAGCGTCTCGGCCGCGGACATGACGTTGTCGGTC
>JAVIWB010000506.1:0-15810 GCA_031893035.1 Dermolepida albohirtum | reverse complement strand
ATGCTGGAGTTTACAACAGAAAATAATATCTACGTTATCTTGGACTGTGAAATTGATGTTATTAACTCTCTTGCTTTTTATTTATAATTTTAAATGAAAAGATTAATCTGTTATTATCATTTTAATTTCTCAAGAACCCTTGTTTATTTATTCTCCTTTATTGTATCTCTCTCTTGTTTTTATTTATAATTTTAAATGAAAAGATTAATCGGCATATCCACTTGTATTCCGCATGAATATTATACTTGGACTTCCGTGATATTAACTGCTGTAGTGATAAAACAGTACCCAGGAATAAATGCAGTTAACATCGTAGATAAATTTAGTCAGATAAGACAGGATTTCTGACATTAAATCACGCACTTAGGTATCTTTATTTTCAAAAGAAATTCAAATGCCGCCTTTAAGTTTTATTTCTTCTTGCTTTACTGTATATTTAGTTACCTTCTAAAGATGTTGTGATTTTGTGATACTAAATAGACGTAGTGCATAAAATAGATGATGCAGTGAACCCGTTGCCAGACAGATCTGCTTATACGATGATTTATTTTCATTACCCGCTTTCTCGAGAAATTTCATCTCCAAAGAAGGTTTTTATTTTTATGTTGTTTCACGTTAACGACTTAATTCTTGAAAATTCTCTTGAAAAGCAGGTCGTATAATACTCATTCAGACCAGCTCGTACCTTTTTTGACGTCGAAAAGTAGGTGCTGCAACATTACTCGGGAAATTTACGGTTAATAATAAATGTGCGAGCTTGAAACTTTTCATTTCTTCCATCTACATACATAGGACAAAGTTCACGACACAATTATTTTTGCCATTTCTTATGAAAAACGGTAACGTAAAAAAAGGTAATAGCAACTGAAAATGTATGAAATAAAACTTTATATTATAGTTCCTTTTTGATGCAAAAATGAAATTGAAAGAACGAAATGTATAACATAAAAATGTGAAGGTATAATTTTTGAAATGCTTTATAAAAAGTAAATTGTATTTGATTCAATAATATGTAGTCATATGGCAAGTAAGCAAATACAATCAACTAAAATGGATTATTTATGTTAATTAATTAAAATAGTAAAAATCTAATGTACGAAATAAAGGGCTATATTTAGGATGTTTCCTTTTCTTTTCTACATTATTTCGGTTTCCTATTGTAGTTTGACCACCTCTGACACCATTTTGTTTCTATTTTCCATAATCTCGCTTCTTGTTGCTTTAGTTAGTAATATTTAGGTTTTAGTTCAATTACCGCCACAGAGAATCTCACATATTGTTTAATGTTAGTACAAAAAAAATCTCTGACATCCTTAGTACAATAGCAAAGTAACGCAAATGTCAAATGTCGCTTAATATTACTTCTTAAAACTTAACACAAAAATATGTTACAGCTAAACTAGATAGTGTGCTAGAGAAAGATGCAGATTTTACCGTATTAAAACAATTTTATAGTGATAGTGAATGCATAGATCCGTTAAGTATTAACAAACATTATATTAATTATGCAAACATTAGGTCGGCTTGTTTTCTTCATATAAAACAACTTTCTTACATACGGCGAACTCGATTTGCTGAAATGATTGTGGAAACATATCTAATATTCAACTGATCTGATCTTGTTTATTATCACAAATGCTGAATAACCATTGCCTCCCTCTCTCGTCCAACACAAAAATGTATTGAACGACAAAACGGGAACGCGTCTATCTCACATGTCGGCAACAAAGTTTCCAGAGCGTATTATAGACAGACGCTTGCACTACGGCGATTTGCCGAATAAAAGAATGTTAAAAGGAATCATTCAAATGTTAATAACACCCTGTCTACTACACATGTTTCACAGAATCACACTCTTCATCAGGCAGACTTGTGTTATTAACGAACGATTCCTTGGTACAGTTTATCATTTCATTTCGATATAGATGTATCGACAACTTTACCAAGGAATCGTTCGTTAATAACACAACTCTGTCTGACGAAGAGTGCTATTCTCTGAAGCATATGTAGTAGACAGGGTGTTACTAATATTTGAATGATTCGTTTTAACATTCTTCTATTTAGCAAATCGCGGTGGTGCAAGCGTCTGTCTATAATACGCTCTGGAAACTGTGTTGCCGATGTGCGAGATAGACGCGTTCTCGCTTTGTCGTTCAATACATGTTTGCGTTGGACGAGAGAGGGAGGCAATGGTTATTAATTATTTTTCTGTAGCGAAAAGATACGACAAACTCTACCAAGGAATCGCTTATTAATAACACAAGTCTGCCTGATGAAGAGTGTGATTCTCTGGAACATATGTGGTAGACAGGGTGTTACTAACATTTGTATGATTCCTTTTAATATCACAAATGCTGCTTAAAAAGGCATTTCACTTTTCATAAAATGTAACAGCATACTCTAGTGGACCGACTATTTTTCTCAGTATAAACGTAATCTAAAAACAGAGAAACCGAGTTGATTACAAAAGAATTAAAGGTTCAGGAAAAAAATGGAACACCTAAAACGAATAGATAATAACACAAAATCGGAAGAAAATCAGACTAAGAAACCCAAAATATATATTGGTTCATAATAAAGCGAAACATCCTATATTCATATGGTGCAACTAAAGCCGTACTTCAATGTTCTTCGAACTACTTTTGTAGTAACAGTAGATCAAACAATTCCCCTTCATATGCTTTCCATTCCCTTGCTTTATATAGTTTTGTTTATTTTTGTTCTATTATTCTATTCCATTCTTAAATTCTTCTCCTATTCTTTATTCTTAGTCTTCGTTCTGTAATCCCCATGTTTTCCAAATGTAAATGCATTATATTGTCGGAATGCATTTATATTCGTTTTCTTTATATTATAGGTTCTTCCTAGTTTCATATTGTCTGTTTAACTTCAAAAAAATATAATAATTGTTCATAATCCATTAAGTGTACTTTAGTACAATATAGTATATGGTTGCTGTATCTATTACGTATATTATCTCAGTTTATGATGGGCGCTTATACGAAATGAATCAAGTACGCGGAAGGGGATAATCCCTTTGTCTATAAAGTGGGGAATAAAAAATTAGTATTTATATAAATAGTCGGGGAATTTTAATCAGAAGACCGACGAGTCTAAGAGTTTAAAGAAAACATATGAGCCTAAGAGGCTAAGAAGAAGAAGGCAGTGTTTAGATCTGGATAGCAGGTGCTGTCTGTCCAGAGTATGTGTGGCATCGGAAACTAGGCGTAAAAATCGTTTTCTCGCAGAGGAGTTAGTGCGAGCTCTATGAAATATATATATATATATATATATATATATATATATATATATATATATATATATATTGATCCATACAAGCGGAAATCCCTAGGCAGCATTTAATATAATTCTAGAGAGTATAATTAGTGAGTGCACGAATCAACGCATTTGGGTATGAAAGATGGGCCGAAGTAAGGATTACCTGTATTCAGACAAGGTAAGTGATACATATAATAGACAATGTAAGATAAAAAATTGTATTTGTATTTGTAAAATTTTAGTGTTAATTTTGTTTCATTTTCTTTATTATTATTTATATCACAGATCATTCTAAAATGATTCTGATTATCATTGACCGCGCAAATATTTTGTGAAATTTATCCGCTATTCAAATTAAAGGAATGTTTTTATATGTGCTTCCTTCTTCGTAATCTGAATTGCCCTGAAAATTATTATTTATATCACAGATCATTCTAAAATGATTCTGATTATCATTGATCGCGCAAATATTTTGTGAAATTTATCCGCTATTCAAATTAAAGGAATGCTTTTATATGTGCTTCCTCCTTCGTAATCTGAATTGCCCTGAAAATTATTATTTATATCACAGATCATTCTAAAATGATTCTGATTATCATTGATCGCGCAAATATTTTGTGAAATTTATCCGCTATTCAAATTAAAGAAATGCTTTTATATGTGCTTCCTCCTTCGTAATCTGAATTGCCCTGAAAATTATTATTTATATCACAGATCATTCTAAAATGATTCTGATTATCATTGATCGCGCAAATATTTTGTGAAATTTATCCGCTATTCAAATTAAAGGAATGCTTTTATATGTGCTTCCTCCTTCGTAATCTGAATTGCCCTGAAAATTATTATTTATATAGATAGTAGCATCTATATATAGAGTAGCAGCAGTAAGTGAATGATAGGTATCTTCGGCGGTGAACAATTTATCTCAAAAACGTTTTGCTGCCTTCAATGGAAATTATCATTTCGGTCAACATTACAAAATCATGTAGCTTCTGTACGTGATCAAATTGAAAACAAAATTATATTCAAATTATATGGTAAAAGGCTGTGGTTATGTGCGGACGAGACCAATGAAAAAAAATTCTGTTGCCAACGTTGTAGTACGAATACTGGAAACTTTTCAATCATGTTTATTGTCATCGTTGTTGGCTAGTAAAAGATTAGGAAAATGTTGTAAAAAAAAATTTTAAGGGTAATGATAAATACATTGACAAAATTTCAGTTCTCAACAGACCAATTGTTCATGTTAACGATTGGTGATGCGGCAAAAGTGTATGGATTGGTCTCTTAAAAATGAATTTAGTAACTTAATACGTATAACGGCTAAACTTCATGCTTTCCACTTTGTAGCAAGCAGCAATTATTAGAAAGTGTTGCAAAGGCAAATGAATGCCACAAACGAGAACCATGTTCCTTAAATCTCCTAAACAAATTCGAAAATTTCACGAACAGCGTCTCGGCATTCCCCAACCACCATAGTTAATTCTTACATGTTGGGAAACATGGTTACCGAGAGCGTTTTATTATTCAGAATACTTCCACAAACAAAATATTTAATTTGACTTTAGAAAAGCAGCGGCTATCAAGAAAGTTTTTTAATTAAAAAATCTTCTCTAACTGTTAGAGAAGTCCGCAAATGAAAAACGATGTATGCTCGTACTTTAGGTGACTTCACAAAACACCTGATTACAGAAGATCTTAATAGCATATTAAATTAAAATTCAGTAGTTTTTCTCAGATTAAGAAGAATTTATAGTAATAGTATTAGTGTTTCTACAGATCCCTTACGTAACTTCAAAGATTATTTGGCACGGTCATTTTCTTTGTAAGAACATTTTTTCATAGCGGCAAATATCGCTCAGTAAAACATTATTGGAAACAAGTCAAATGTTGGAGGTGTATAGCCGAGCTCAATAAGTTTGGAAATGTTTTGCAGAAGAAGGAATATTTTATATATTACTGTTACTTATTGATTACACTATTTTACAAAATTTTAATTTTTGTCTGTTGCCGTGAGTTTCATAGCTGATAAAATTAATTTATAACACACTATTTTCAAATTTACCGTGAACAACTTTTGTAAAATGGATGTAATACGAGTATTAAATTTCACTTTTTCCATAGTCATCTCGACAATTTTCTTGAAAATCTAGGAGATCTGAATAAGGAGTAGAGAGAATGTGCGTTATCTAGGTTTCTGGGATATGCATATACAAATGGTACTAGGAAAGTTTTGCAATACAGCTTTGTTTACTTAATTTTTCCAAAGTAAATTCCTCTACACTCAATACACCTCCCCATTCTCCGAAACCAATCTTTAAACCAGTTCTGCCAAGTTTCACTAGGGAGAAACGCACACTCTTTGTCCCAAGCTTGCAGAAGGTCCTCATCACTGGAAAACTGCCTCCCTTTTAGCTTTATTTTTCACATGCGGAAACAGTGCAAAGCCACAGGGAGCAAGATCTGGACTGTAGGAAGGGTGTTCCAGAAGTTTTAATCCTGTCGTGGTCAAATATTCGGTGCAGGCTTTGGCGCGGTGAGCTGGAGTATTATCGTGATGGAGGAACCAGGTGTCCATTCTTAACTTTGGTCGCAGATTCTTCATAGGTCCAATGACATTAGGCAGGCACTGTTCAGTATAACACTTAGCTGTGATTATCTTCTGTGTGTCCAAAACGACGCGTTCCACAATTCCACTCGATTTGAAAAATACAGCTATCATTTTCTTCTTTACAGATCGGGATTTTCTGATAACTACAAGTGTGTCCTCATCATTAAAGACCCAAACTTTGTTTTGTCGGCACATCATAATAGTACAGCCAAGTCTCGTCACTTGTCACGATGTTGTTCACATACCGAGATTGTCCCCTACTAAATTTTTTCAGCGTCAGCCGGCCCCAAGTCACAGATCGTGTCATCTGCTCTTCAATCAGTCGATGTGGCACGCAGAGAGAACAAAGTTTCTTCACGTGCAAATGATTATGCAGAATCGAATGAATTACTGGTGCATTTAGGCCTGAAGTACCCTCTATCTCTTAGTAGGTCACTTGCCTGTCGTCGCCGATTCACAGTAGTACCGTTTTCCTCCGTAACTGACGTTCGTGGCCTTCTCGACCTATCAACAAAACTAGATCTGTTAAACAAAATCAATTTATATATTTGAAATGAGCATGTTATCAACAACAGGAAAACTATTTCAGAAATTTTATTAATATTTGATAATAAATCTGGTAGCTGGAAATAATACATTTTCAAAATATCTTTTCCATTTTGTATACACTTAGTGATAATGTCGACAGGATATACGCATATGTATAATTAGATTAAACATCATAAAATCTAAATTTAGTTTAAAATAGTTCTCTGCACTTTTTGTTTAAGAAAACACTATAATCTTCTAAATTCGATACTATATTTGTAATTTATGATATATGTTATGTACATCCTTTCATAAATTTCCGCTTAAAAATATCAATTCCCGTATCTTCCGTTACGATGATTACATTTATACCACACTTCCGCAAGTAAAATTAAAATGTATAACGCGAAATTTGAATTTCAAAGCGAAAAATAAATTAAATTTCTCTTGTATTCAGAAATTAATCAGCACCATGCTCTATTAGTAGCAGCTGATATATTTACGTGTAGGATAAATGTATCCTGTATATTGATAGAGCCTGCATTGCTGTGAAAATTAGTTTATTGACACTTCATTACCAGCCTAATGGGGGAATGACCCCGTACACGAAAGCCTTTATTACGCAGAAATTATTTTTGTTGTCGCCTTTATTCCTTGCCTTACCATGTCATTAACATTAATTTCTAATTTATTGGAAAAATAAATTGAGTTCATCAACCGACTATGTCGTTACGCTATTTAATTGTATTAATTATTATTAGCTGAAAAGTCGTTGGCGTTGATATTTCGCAACTAATTTTCACGAAAAATTTAAGTACCAATATTACTTCTCTGTTTCAAATATATGAAAATGAAAGACATACATACATATATTGTTACGATATTTCCTGTTAATAATTTATTTTTAAATAATAATTTTATGTGAATAGATATGATATTCAAACCTCATATCAGGTCGTCAAAATCTTATGATACAAATAAGTATGTGAATAATTTTATATATTAATATAACTATAAAATATCAATGATAAATAAATTACGATTAAATAAAAATAAATATGGTACTTACTACCTTTATTTATTCTTTATGTCTCAAGGCATTCGATCAGTCTTTGAGTTGAATTATGGAATTATGTTCTCAGAATGGACAATTCGCCCTTATTTACTTTATTTATTGTAAATGACTACGTATTAGCTTTTCTGTTAAGTAATACGAAAGGTATTTTCTCGTTTCGTGCATTCTTGTTTCGTGCACTATTAAAATTTACCTGATATTTTCTTCTTTCGTACACCGAAGTAATAATCACTTTTATGGTTTCTTGCTTCGTACACTTTGTCCAATCGATTTATAATAACGGTGCGGTCCGAAATATTTTAGTCCTACTTAATTACAGTCGAGATGAGTTCCAGGTATTGTCAACTTGAGTCCCGTCCTCTAATGTAATGATAATGGATAAGACCGATTCTACAGAGAAAGACATAGAGCGTTGGGAATCAGCAGTCTGCCGAAAAAACGAGAAGATATTGTCATCCCAGTGTCGATGCAACCATTTCTCCTTGTAAATGATGTCGAAGGATGCGAAGACAGAATTATAATTTTTGCAAGCAATGGAGGATACCTGCTTACGCAAAGTAGCGAGTTGTTTATGGATGGAACTTTTAAAAGCTGTTGCTTGCCTTTTGATCAACTTTACACCATCCACATGGACTTGGCCAGTGATACAAACACAACATGTTTTGTCCCAGTCATTTACGCCCTATTACCAAATCGGAAAGAATCTACTTATAAGAGACTTTTCAATTTACTACGAGAAAAGATACCAACTCTTAACCCCATGAAAATTCACATTGATTTCGAGCAAGCTGCGATAAATGCCCTACAACATGTTTTTCCCGGAGTTATTATAAAAGGATGCAACTTTCATTTCAACCAAGCGATTTGGAGAAAAGTTCAACAATTGGAGTTAGTAACACATTACAAGGAACGAAAGGATGTACGGGATCACATTCGTATGTGTGCAGCATTGGCACATTTACCAGAAGAAGATGTAAGTGATGCGTGGTTACAAATAATGGAAAATGCACCAAACATGGAGGCTCTTACCAAGTTCAATGACTATTTTGTGGAGCAGTAGCTGGAAGGTACTTGGATATGGGTGTGTTACAATGAAAGGCACCGCACTACAAATTCAGTCGAAGGGTGGCATAACCGTTTAAATAAACGTGTTGGCAAGGCACATCCTAATGTTTATGAACTTATGACTGTGCTGTTAGAAGAAATAAATTATTACGATATCGTACAACGAAGATGTGAGCTTTACCTTTCTACACCAAAACGATGCAAAAAGTATAGTGACTTAGATAACCTTCTTAATAAAACTGTTAGTGATTATTTAGAAGGCAAAATAACAATTCTGGGTGCATTAAAACGTCTAATTTATATTGTAAAATTTGACTAATTATTGTTTTAATCGGGAAACGTGTGTAAGTCTCTATAAAACTGCTCTTTATAACTTATTTTAATATAGTTATTATTTCCCTAATATTTTTTGACAATATATGTATATATGTAATATTATGTAATGTAAATAAATCACTTTATGAAAGAAATTCTTAATTTGCTATACTTACCTGCTTTGTCGCCATATGGCCAGTGTACGAAACGAGAATATGATTAAGTCAAATTTTACAGCTTATCGGGTTAGTGTACGAAACGAGAAGGTTTTATGACAGTGTACGAAACGCGATGTACGAAACGCGCATAAATCATAAGAAAATACTATATCTTTAGGTTTCATTATGTATAAATTATCCTCTGTCGAATAGATATCATTTAAATAACTGATGCTTTAATAATAATAATACTATTCTGTCGTAAAACATAATTATTTTATAAACTTTTTAAATATTGGTACGTAGACTTCCTCGGTCGTGGTCCGTATTATCTGCTTATGGGCTTCCGCGCTGAAACCGCGTCACTGGTATAACTGCCGACGTTTCGTACCCACTCGTATGGGACATCTTCAGGGCTCAACTACTGCTACTGTCTGTCGCACTAAAACTCGTGAAACTGGTTAAATGCCTTTACATCATAAACAAAAAAGTTCTCTATGCTACACAAAATTTCCAACATTTATTTAAATAAGAACGAAGTATGTACATAAAATCAAAAATTAAAATTTAAATATAATAAAATATCACCTATCCATTCAAATAACAATAATCTTTAAAATGTTCGCATAACTAATTTTAATTGAATTAGTTTTTATTATACTATTTTTTTGTCAATTTAAATTTAATATAATTTACTATAACTAGACAAATACTATACTTTTAAATTAAAATACTACTTCAGCTATGTTGGCATATTTCCTCCTTATTGTGCTTTAATTCATGTTTTAATTCTTTGTATGCAATTATCTTGTCCTCTTCTTCTAGATTTGTCTCTAGGTTCCTTATATATTAATCTCCATATTATTTTTGATTCACTAACACTTATAAATGTCACTTATTCTCTAGTTTGAAAATTATAAACTTTTAATACTATGTATTTGATATAGCATGTACTTTCTTGGTTCATGTTTTTCACACTTATTACAATTTAACGTCTTTTTACATATTATTAATTTAAAATAGTATAAAATTGTTATAACTTTTACTATATGATATAATAATTAGAGCAACATTATATAAGTATTCGGAGATTTTCAAAAATATAAACTTTACAATATACTGTTTACTATCAATTTATACTGATATTAATGTATTTTCTCTTACAGCAATTATTATGGACTAACATATTTCAATAACCAATAGAATTTCTTTAATTTAAAAAGAAACAAATGCATATCAAAATTGTTACATTCAGAATAAATTTAACTTTAATTAAAATTAAAAATTTAAGGCGAATATTCAAAAGCTACGCTATCAAATTAGTAAGTATAGCATAAATTTTACATTAGAAAATTAATTTAAATGATCCTTAAATATTAAAAATTTTTCTTGTCAAAATTATGATGCTTTTTCAATTATCTCTTAACAACCCAACGTCTCAAATATTTACTGCTGAAAATTATTTCTTATACAGTGAAATCCGTTTATTGGAAACCATCTTAATAGAATATATCGGTTAAAGGAATTAAAATCTCAAGAACAAAACCATTTCCCTTAAAGTATTAACAAAATTAATCGGTTATAAGAATATCTTTTTATACAATATATTGGGTAAAGGAATGGCTTTTCTAAGAACATTAATGTGATTTTGTCTTCATAAAGGAATAGATGTCTCTACTTGCATAACTAAAGGTGGATGTAAACCAAAAGTTACTATGAATGTTTACTTTACTTTTAGAAAGCTATTATGTACATAATTACAGATAATCTTCGGATAATTACGTATTGCAATAAAATCTTGTACCTAAGTGATTTTAAACACTATTTATTATATTTTAATTCTGTGCGAATTACATACATAAAATAAAATTTTTTTCGGAGGTTTTAAAAGCAGGAAATTTCTATATTTCTGGTCAGTTTGTTATTTGACATTGCAATCTAAAGCGAGTGAATGTGAGTGAAAAATGGCTTTTTCGACAAACTTGAAAAAAAAAACCTTGCTCTGAAGGAAAAAGTAAAATAACTTGAGTTTTTAGAAGAAACAACTTGCAGTCAGTTGGATGTTGCCAAAAAATTTGGTGTGTCTCAAGCACAAGTGAGTAAATTGTTAAAAAGAAAAGACAGTATTTTAAGTTATTGGCGTGATAATTTTAAATCTAGTCAAAAACGAAGACGCAATGGGAAGAATGCCGACGTAGAAAATGCTTAATAAAAAATAAATATAAAATATATAATAAATCATTGGTTTATGGGAAAAAGAACGCGTAAAGTTCCACTTAGCGGACCCATTTTGAAGGAAAAACGAACAGATTGCACGAAATCTGGGTAATGTAAATTTTCAAGCAACAAATGGGTGGTTTACCAGATGGAAAAGTCGTTCCCAAATTTCTTTCAAAAAAATTGTAACTGAAGCAAGTGACGCAGATGTAGTCGCTGCAAATACGTGGATAAGTGAGGTTTTACCGTCTTTATTATAAGATTATAAGCCAGACTGCATTTATAACTGCGATGAAACCGCTATGTATTATCACGCTATACCTGATGGATCCTTCTGTTTTCGCGGAGAAAAGGCTGTAGGAGGTAAAGCTGCAAAAGACTGAATTACCCTTTTGATGTGCGCCAATTCTGACGGAAGTTATAAGTTGCCGCTCTTTGTCATTGGCAAGTCAAAAAGCCCAAGGAGTTTTAAAAGGGTAAAATCTTTGCCTGTCAAATATACTTGAAACAAAAATACTTGGATGACAGCAGCGCTGTTTAAAGATTGGCTTTTAAACTTCGATAAGGTAGTGAGACAATCAAATAAGAAAGTTTTGCTGACAACTGCTCTGCTCACAAGCCAGATGTGCGTTTGACTAATGTGCAACTACATTATTTGTCAGCAAACACAACATCTATAATTCAACCCTTGGATCAAGGTGTTATCTCTCTTTTTAAGAGAAATTATGGAAAGGAAATAATAAGGAAAATTATTTCTACAATTGATTCTTATGAGCTGTCATCTACTAAATTGGCCTATCTCGAAAACTAACAATTTTATCTGCTGTTCATACGATGAATAAAGTGTGGGATAAAATTCAGTCAAGCTCTATTTTAAATTGTTTCGTAAAATGTCAGTTTATTAAAGGAGAGGAACAAGAAATTGTCAACATCAAAGAACCACTTCCGGATGCCATGACAGAAGAAAATTTTTCCATTTTTGTTTCTTTTGATGACAATTTACCTGGTTTTGAAGAGTCAGACGAAAATTGTGCAAACAAGGTGATCGAACAGAAGAAGGAAGAAGAAGCAGAAGAAAATACATATTCAAAGGATACTCCATCGACCGCGCCATCATCTCAAGAAGTGAAATTAGCATGTGACACTATACGTCGTTTTTTAGAATCAAAAACTGATTGTAACTTCGCACATTTCTATGCATTAGATAACTAAATCACTGATATTTTATGTAAAGAAAGAAAACATAATAAAATTATAGATTATTTTGTTAAGCATGTGTAGAGTTTGAAATTAAAAAAATAGTATCAATTAAAAGATATGTATTACGCTGAAATGTGTTTTACTTCTTTTGTATGTATTCTTAAATACATTTTATGAAAATCGCAACATAAATTTACAGTATCATACTGAAGCCAATTTTATAGTTATAAAATCGCAGATATAAAGAATACGAAGTATGTATATATATATATATACTTAACTTACTAGTAATAAGAAAAAATAAGTTAAAAACGAATATTGGAATAATCCGCATATACAAATAATTTTGGCGGACAATATGAGTATTCCAATAAGCGGGTTTCACTGTACTTTAATTTATATCAGAAAATGTTATTTTACTACAACTTAATTAATTACTTTATAATATTCCCAGTTTTTGTCAAAAATTATTAACTATTTACCTACTTCAGAAATCTTTCATATAATCTCACTTTTCCATTATAATTACCTCATATAATAATATTCAATTCAAATCTTAATTGCCAAAACTTCTTCAGCATGTTCGAACACTATTTATGATGTATTCCCAATTACAGCTTAACTAAAATGATTTTGAGTATTGTATAATCCGTCTTCTTTCATTTTTAGGTAAGACAATATGAAAAATCCCTCTGCAATGAATTATAGACAATTACATTATTAACAAAATGTACATAGGTACTATATGCATTTATGCATACATTTGTAAGTTTGTTTACACATACACCTAATTATGAGTATTACTATATTGCTCACTAATTATTTTACTAAATAAATTTCTAAATTAAAATCAATTTTAGAACATATCTGACCCTTTTAAAACATACATCTTAATTTATATAGATATTTTAATGGTCATGAAGGTATTTTTTATAATTTCATTATAAATATTTCTTGCATAATGTATAACAACGATATATATACATATATATATATATATATATATATATATATACACTCATTACAAATTAATCATAATCACCATCAACACACTATTTCATATTATATATATATATATATATATAATATGAAATAGTGTGTTGATGGTGATTATGATTAATTTGTAATGAGTGAGTAAATTAAGATTTAATGTATTTTAATTTAACTTCGTAAAAAAAAATTGAATTTATGAATGTGTGATCAAGATGAATTAATATCTAAGATTCAAATTAATTCGGGTCAAGGTAAACATATAACAAACCAAAGTATCTACCGGCTATAGCATTTAATAAATCAAATCTAAAATAATTAAAAATTACATTTTATATCTTTCACTTCCATCCTAAAACTTTATATGATGTCCTTAGTATAATTCGTTTACTTTCTTCAATATTGTTTGTACAAATATTAGCAATATCTTCTATTAAAAATATTAAGTTAATATTCAAAAGAAAAAAATATCTAGTTTTGATACTTTGAATCTCTCTATGTTTACTGACTGTAAGATAAATTTATCTATTACTGAACTTTTTTAAAAGATTAAACCTTCTAAACAAACTGTACATTATGAATTAAAGTAAATAAAACCTTCTACTATTTAACATTTAACATAATTCTAATTTAAATTTTGGAGAATTATTTATTGATCTATTTTAATAATTAATTTTTTTGATACATTTTAATTTAAATAATATTTAATTTTTCCTCATTTGAAGATAGTTTTCTTGAATCCTTCTTATTTTCTTACTTCGTAAATATCGTCATTCTCAGCTTCAAGTGCTGTATCTCCCATATTTTGCTTCCCTCAAAGTTGTACATGCGTCCTAACCATTTTAGTCTTTGTTTACGCTATTACTGTCACATATACTTTAGTTTTTATTTATCACTGATAATAAAATAAAATTAATAAATTACTGACTTTATGTAAAATTATTCTTATTATTCTTTTATAATATTTTTTTATATATATTCTTATATATATATTTATATATTCTTTTATATATTGTATAAACACTTCAGCCGCTAATTTACTTTTTAATCTCGTTGTAAGTATTTTTTTATCATTTTTTCAATATTGTTGTCGTTTTACATATATTCTTGGTATAGATACACTATGCATGTTTACTAGGCGCTCTTATACATGTTTACTAGGCACTCTTATACATGTCTACAAGGCACATAACTGATAGAGAATCTCCTGAGTTTGAATTGAGGTCGTATTTATAAATTTTGATGTACAATTTTTTGGTCCATTAAAAAGTAATAATGAACTAAACATAAAGTTCCTTCCTAATATTAATAACGGTTAGTGAATTATATTTAATTACAATCCATTAATTTATACTTATCTTCTAATTCCTTATTTCTTTCGTTCTAATAGAATGTATATATTTTTAAAGTTTTTCTAGGTAAAAGAACAAACCGGGGAAGCATATTAGGGGTGAAGTTATTACCCTATATTTTCCGTTCGTTAACTTAAAACAGTTTTATTAAACAAGAGCACCAGTTACTTAAAATAATACGCTAACAATGTTAGGAACGGCTATTGTCTGAAACTGTTCACGAACGATTAATAGCTGTTATGAGAACGGGGCCTCCATATAGTTCGGATTTAAGTTCTTGCAATTGTTTTTTATTTAGAATTTTGAAATAGTGACCCAGAGGACATCATTTGTGTGATGACCAATTGAAAAGGGTTGATGCACCAAGATTTAATATATGTGTATGTACCTATTTGTAACGCAACGGGTCAAATAACCAGTTTTTAGATATGGACTTTACCTGAATGAATAGAGAAATATTGATTTTAGTAAGGAAATATTAAACAAAGTAGCTTTAAGGTAATAATTAAACAAAATTTTATTTTTTCCATTACTATAAAAAGCAAACATATTTCTTAGAGAACAGATTTTTATGGTTTTATTGTCTTTATAGTACTTTCATATTACGTTTATTAAAATCTGTCGTAGAATTAGCCGATGTTGTTTGTGTGTTTATTATTCTCGATAATCAACGGGAGGTTCTATTACTAGCTGGAGTAGAAAATCTTGTCTCGATATATTTTCTCCAGTCGTTTCCTTATACAATATCTAAGCATTTATGCCTGCTAAAACAAGCATACTAAAAAATACTCGGATATGCCATCTGTGAGATTTTGACTTTGTGCTATTTTCACCCGCCATTTGATCGATCATGTCCACACCGAATTTCGTTTGGTTGTATTTGTAATAAGAAATAATCCCAGGTAAACTTTTAACATTTTCTTCAATTTTCACAAATCTATCCTCAGAGTTATTAGGTGCGCAACTAAGTTCTCGCTTTTTTTTTTGATGAAAATACAACTTTATTGTGAAAAATGTTTA